>JAOTON010000264.1:405000-420000 GCA_034440635.1 Lepas anatifera
ATTCGAACGTTGACACTGGGAGAAAAAAAAAACAAAATCCGAACAGTTTTAGGTTCTTGTAACAAAGTCCAAACTTCGTCACCACCCTCGCCGTTTCCTCCCCGCCTTCGCTCGCCAGTCACAACTGTCGTGGGGGTGACAACGGCGGCAGTCTTGTTGTCAAAGGTGCCGGACATTTCTGTAAAATGCTCGGGAAGGGTGCCGCAGCCCATTTACGCCGATTGCGTCATAACTAACCCAAAAATATTCTGAGACTTCCTTCTTACTGAAGGATTGGGGAAGAATTCCTAGAAAGGTACGTCACTGCAACTATACAAACTTTTCTACAACACAGATAATAAATACAAAACTACTTTACGTAGCGTTTGCCAATTAAATAATTTCGTAGCCAAGTGGACGCCAGACAGCGATATGACAGCGATGTGGCTGCAGTAACTAAGGCATAACCTTTGTACAGGGTGTAAAACTGACTTTGGAGGCTCATATCTTCAATTAATCGGAACGATATACTCTTGAGATAATTCATTCTGAAAACAAATTGAATGTAAGATTATCTTGAAAAAACGAATTGAATCCATCCAATGCATATTGTGTGTACATGTCAAAGACATTTGAATTTGATCAATGTGAGCATGGAACCTTATGGGTGAAGGAAATTTCATCGCCAGACTGACGTCACAGTAAAGGCGGCTCCAGGATGGTGGCTGGGGGGCGTCATAAATGTGGCTATTGAAGCTTCCACTTGCGCGGAGCGTCATGGGAAGGATGGTGTACTGCGACTGGACACCAAATTTGGCATGCCAGTATAAAATAAAATATGCGGCGTACATTCACAGTTTGGATTTAGGATGCCAACTGTGTGTACTTTTCCATCTAGAAGAACTGTTTTGCTATTTATATGTTTAGAATATGCACAATAAACATATTCAGGGGCGGACCCAGCATGGTAGTTTGGGGGCGCTAAACCCGTGTCAGCAAAAAAAAAACGTTGAGCGGCAGGGCAGAGGTAAGCAGAATTCCACTGGTGCAGTAAATACAATTTTCGCATCAGGTGCTACCAAGTAATATCGAGAGCTCGCCTCAGGTGGGTGTCCCAAATAGCACGCCATGACAAAGCATTTGTATGCCTTAGGGTGCATCAAACGCCCCACGGTTTATATTTTTGGGCTAACTGGTTTCCCCTAATATTCTCATCTTGTTGTGTCAGGTCGAAAATATTTGGAAAAATCGATAATGGCCACCTAGTGGTCAATATTTATCTATTTTTTTGTTCCTCGTGGCAATCGCCTCTTCGTAGACTAGGATCCAGTTTTGATGAAAAACTGCTGTGCTGGCCCCTAAGCACCAGCATGACCAATTTCATGGGTTTCGGACATCATCTAGGGGTGCCACCTGGCGGTCAAAGTTTCCGATTCTGTCCGTTTTGATGTTTTTTTGTTATTGTGAAAACTGAATCACCTTCGAATTGGACCTAGTTGTGATTAAATGCAGTTGTATTGGTCCCACATCACTGCAAAACACGTGTTATCCATTCGGAGTAACAGCTTGGGGTGTCACCTGGCACCGGTTCCAGGTAGGGTGGGGGCACTGCCCCGAGTGGGGACACTGCCCCCACTGTTAGAAAGCTGAGTGAGGGGGAGGCACCTGCCAGCTGGCGCCTACACCAAACACACAGGCAGACAGACAGACAGACAGACAGACAGATAAACAGACAGACAGACAGACAGACAGACAGACAGACAGACAGACAGACAGACAGACAGACAGACAGACAGACAGACAGACAGACAGACAGAAAGAAAGGCAGACAGACAGACAGACAGACAGACAGACAGACAGACAGACAGAAAGGCAGACAGACAGACAGACAGACAGACAGACAGACAGACAGACAGACAGACACGGTGCATACGTACGGAGGTGAGTTCCGGGCCGGTTTGCGCCGGTTCCGGGCCGGATATCCGGTGCGCATGTGCGGAAGGAAGGAGCGGAAACATGGCGTGGCGTCACGTGACGGCGGTGCAGGCAGAAGTTGGACCGCTGTTGTTTTTTCGCGCGCCAAACTCACCAGGTGGCCGTACTTCCGACCGGACGAATCTGCCGGGAAGCGGGTGTAAGCGACTTCCAAGGGAAGGGATCAGTGCTCAACCGGAAGTAAACGGATAATGTAACCAACAGGACTGTAGATCGTAGAAGAATCGATTTTAACAGAGAAACGTATTTTACGTGAGAAAAAATGCCATGCGTAGGCATAAGCGTCGCCACCGGCAAAAAAGTGGGGGGGCCAGCGAAACTTCAAACTGACGCTGACAAAAAACTTCCCACGTTAGGACCAAATACTGTTCGAATTTGGGCTCCTCGTTGCCTTCTGCAGCGGCTGGTTATAAGAATGTCCGGTTTTCTCCCATTTTGACTGAGTTCAATAAAGTTTTGGCCAAAAGTGGGGGCCAGGCCCCCTGGCCCCCCCCCGGTGGCGACGCCCCTGTGCGTAGGGTATCGTGCAAAATAGCCTGGCCCTTGGGATCTGTATTTCATGGATGCCGTCTGCAGATATGGCGACACTACATTTTCCGTGCTTAGCGAATAACTTCTATGATATTTGTTAAGTAAGCTTGAGACCTTTTCTTTTTGCTACCATTCCACTAACAATCCGTTTGGAACTTTCGTATTGTTTCACGTTTGGATAGCTCTCTCTCTCTCTCTCTCTCTCTCTCTCTCTCTCTCTCTCTCTCTCTCTCTCTCTCTCTCTTACACCCCAGGGGGCATCGGGAATATGGAGACAAGTGGCCACCTAAGGATCTCCCAGTAGTTATTCCTTTTGTTGGTTTAAAGACTATTTTTGGTTAGCAAAGGGCTGGTATTGCTTATAACACTCACCATCTCATTGTTGTATGTTGCTTGCTTCAGAAATAATGCAGAAATTGTTTCCGTATTTGTTGCTTGCTTCTGTAGAAAACAAAATACAGATGTCAAAAATAAACCTGGATTCCCAGCGCAGACCAGTTGATACCCCGAGATGGAATGCTCCCCGGGTGAAGTTATGGCTTGTGGAGCACAAGCCGGAGCAAAAAAAATATCACATTCCTGTGGCAAATATCATTTACCGACGAATGTTCTTTAAATCAAGTTTAAATGGTTTTCAGGCATTTCGAAATATTTCTAAGTGATATTTTATTTGGTTGTTGGGGTCAAAATTTTAGATTTATTTGTCTAGACACACAATGAATTGTTTTTGGGAGCTGATTTGAACAAAATAATAAATTTGAAACCGAAACCGAACTTCAAAAGTTATAGGCACACTCAAATGTTTTCCCCCATACACAAAATATATCAAGATTACTGCTCAGCTGCTACCAAAATTTCTTTTTAAACGTTTTTGGCGTGCTAATTGTTAATTTGGAGTTAAGATAAGTTTCCACAAGAAATAAAAGAATGAACATTTTTGGGACCGTTCTTTAAAATAAAAATCAACTTGTTTAAAGGGCATTCTGACACTAATCCGAACACAATATAAATTTTTTAAATCCGATCATAACTGAACGTTATGGGCGGATAAGATAAATCTCTTCGACAACATTAAAAATGAGTCACTTATATCATTCCAGGCTGCTGTTTGGTTTCAACCCAACATTTTCATATCAAGTTTTCTGGCATGTGCATTTAGAACTTATAATAATCGTAAATGTATGTTAACAATTGAGGAAAATCAAAATTTTGGGGACAAATTTGTTATCAAGCTTTCAAGTAAATCACACCTTACTTCAGCTCGAGTAATATTTTTGAAATCGGATAATAACTTTGAAAATTATTGACACATCAAATGTGACGTCCGGAGAGCAGAAAACCCAAATATTACTATATCTTTACGATTTTGATCAATTCCCAAGATTATAGTAAATTTTGTCCAAATGTTATATCTAAACCGACCGATTTAACAGTTTACCAGGTTTCAGCTTTATGATATGCATATAGGATGAGTGAAAGGCAGTAGAAAACTAAACCACATACTTTTTGTAAAGAGCATGAGATGCCCACAGTAAAATTTACCACAGCCAGACTCAATTGAGCCATTTAAGCTACCAACTCAAACTTGGGTCTTACCTGTAGCTACTCATGGAGTAGTGTATATTCACCTAATTGGGATGTAGTCAAAGTCCTAAATCATTTTGTCAAGATGCTCCCCCTCAACTTTTTTGAGGATGGGTCAGTACATTTTGCATTTGCCAGCCGGGCTCTTTCACAACGAACGTCAAATCTACAACGTAAGCAGTTATCGCTATGATGACGAGCCCGACGCACGTTCTTGAAAATATATTTTGCATTGTGCTCTATAATAATTCGTAATGCGTGCGTCAGTTTGTCAGCCGAGCCAAACGCCTACCCCGCCTACGAACGGGGAAGAACGGATGCTTCAGATCATTGGCCCCATAGTTCCCCGGTTCTGTACCCCAGAGTCTTCCCCGGCTCGTGATTCGTTCTGAATGGCTGAAAGCATTCTTTGCTAGTGCTAGTCAACATCATGTAACAAACGGGCTACGGAGGCAAACATTTCATTGCACAGGCAAACGGCTCAAACAGTTCCAGGATAAAAAAGTTCACACTTTGATTTGACCTCAAGAAAAAGGAACCCTTACCAGAAAGCTCCAATAAATATATACATGTCTAATGATCAGATAGTTCACAAGTCATAAGACTGGCAGCCAGTCCAAAGTAGAAAAAGTCCGCATATCATAATGTTAACATGTAATAAAACCACAAATCTTGCAGTAGAGAAGCAATGAAATATTTACCGGCACCCCGGCTCCTTGACATTTTCCCAACTGTGTTGGCAAGATCGGACTTTTTCGGGCCTTTGGTTAAATGGTAACTTGTTTAAAGCCCGAACTTTCCTAGCCATAATATTACCTCTACCAGCACGAACGTTTCCAACCAAACAGAAGGCTCAGCTCGAGATATTCCGCGTCGAACAGCGAACGTTTCCAACCAAACAGGAGGCGCAGCTCGAGATATTCCGCGTCGAACAGCGAACGTTTCCAACCAAACAGGAGGCGCAGCTCGGGATATTCCGCATCGAACAGCGAACGTTTCCAACCAAACAGGAGGCGCAGCTCGAGATATTTCGCATCGAACAGCGAACGTTTCCAACCAAACAGGAGGCGCAGCTCGGGATATTTCGCGTCGAACAGCGAACGTTTCCAACCAAACAGGAGGCGCAGCTCGGGATATTCCGCGTCGAATAGCGAACGTTTTCAACCAAACAGGAGGCGCAGCTCGAGATATTCCGCATCGAACAGCGAACGTTTCCAACCAAACAGAAAGCTCAGCTCGAGATATTCTGCGTCGAATAGCGAACGTTTCCAACCAAACAGGAGGCGCAGCTCGAAATATTCCGCGTCGAACAGCTATCGAAAAGCTGGGCTTTTGTGAAATGATCTGCCTTTGCATCGTAACGCTGGAGATCTCTTCTCGAGCCAGGGGTGTCTTGACCCCCAATCCCCTTGACCCATGTTTTATTATATTCAAACGATTCGGGAAAATATAATTCGCTCTATGACTTTATCCTTGCGTGATTGCATTTTAGAGTCTCTATTTTAATATTGGACTGGAATTGTTATCTTCGTCAACTTCCCTTCAAACCACTCTTCCAGAAGTTACTAACATTGAGGCAAAAGTGGTTGGAGCACCAACTCAGCGTGTGTGTCGTAGAAACTTGCGCTTAGTTTATACTCTATTAACATTTCTAAGAAGCGAATTTGTATACATCTCAAGGCCTGTTTCTGAGTATACTCTTTGCGTTTGATGATACCAATTACGCCTTTTGGGTGGGCAATCGGCGTTAACAGCCATTCTGAAGTGAATATATTTGACAACAATACTGCATGACCGAACAAAAGGTTTTCTAACGCCTGTGTCGTTCAGTTGAATTACTCCCTGGTTGACTCCAGTACTTAGAGCCTAGCCCTACAAATGTGGGGCTGCTCCTCAGACTTGTAGACTCCAGTTCGGAACAAATGAGGACGTTGTAAACCGCATTTGAGCAGACGTGATCAATAAGGCCAGACAATGGTCCTGCTCGTGGACCATAAGCGTGAATCACAGACAATGGCTACGGTCAGAGACGGCCATGTCAGATAATCCCACCAGATCAATTCAACTCCACCGTCGGATTACAATTCCTGCATGCATCTGGTGATTGGAGCTCGTGCAAGTAATGTGTACCGTGGAGCGAGGCGAGCGTCTCCGCGGTTGTCCTCAGCCATAGTTCAGCGCTGTTTTTTTTTTAAATAATCCGAACTATCACATGCCATCCCTTTTTATGTTGAACATACCTGCCTGTTTCTAACTTAAGATGATGTAAATTAAGTTGCATATTCACGTGCTTGTTATGTTCTCTTGTGATGACAGATATAACTGGGTTAAAAATGCCGAGCACCTCAAACTTTCGTTGTGTTATATTTTGCAGATTGTATCACATATATCGGAATATGCAGGGGACGGGAGTGTAGGGATATCAAAACCCGCTTTTTGTAAAAAGATCACAATTTTGGCCGGATTCGGAAGAGATCGGAAAATGTTTAAACAGAAAAATCGATGGTTCTGAATTTTCTCAAGTTGCCAGTTTTTTTCTCTATTTCTCGCAGCCACCAGTTCTTTCTCGTCTCTGTGCTCCGTACCTCGGGCCCTCCCTCATACATATTCACTCTCTTACGGTAGATACGCACCCAATGTCATTCATTGGCGATATGGTTTCGCCAGTGTTCGGTGCCTGTAATGCGGGTCGACACCGCAGCGTAAGGCTGCGTAGCGTATTCTTTGCGTGCTGTTTACCACGGTACTTTCATATTCTCACCTCTGCGCATGACCTTTCTCCCTGATCAATCAGTGCAATGTGTGAAGATGACTATGATCACTCAAGGAAATAAATAATCATAATGAATTCGTATTAGGCGTTCTGTGCATAGCACTTTTGCCCGCCTTTAAATCAGTATTTGGGAGAATGTGTAATTTTTGGTGGTGACGAGTTATGTTAATTTCTCAAAGCAATGGGTAGGTTACTTCATGTAATGGGGCACAAGATGTTCTAACTTGTGAGTGAGTGCTCGCGGCAACGGCAGAAAGGCCGAGCCGGGGGTGTTAATTCATAGTTTGGACCCACGGAGAGCGTGAAGAAGACTGCCACCGCCCAGGATCAAGAGCTTGTAATTTATAGTTATAATTTTGATGGAAGTTACCGACTCTCCGCTTTCCCACATTACTCGAATTCCTCAATTTGGATAATATTTGTGTTTAATTAGAAACTGCCCGCTGAGCACCTGGTCAGGGTGTCGCGGGTTCTTTACCCTCCAACCAGGAGGTGAGGTTACAGCGCCCCTCTCCGGCTGGGCTGCCGCCGCATAGAGGGGGAGAGAAATATGAGAGAACAGATCGATTGTTAGTGAGAGTTGTGAGTTTAGTTAGTTAGGTAAAAAGTGGCAGTGATAGGTGTCACTGTGGTTGAAAGTTTGGGTCATATATTTAACCTATGTGGGTAGCAGTTCTAAGCCTGTCATAACCTAGTTCTAATTACCTATTGTTAACGTTTTGCAGGGGACGTCTATGGCATAAATGTTTGTGATAAGAGATTGAGTAGGACTGTCGGTACTGTCAGCGTTCGGCTGCCTTTTGCCTGGGTGCACAGAGTCTGTGTCTGCGCCTGTCGCCCATCAGTATGAGAGACATATTCATTAGCCGTGAGCTGGCGTCGTCAGGCTCCCTGGAGGCCCGGTGGCGGCCATGGGACAACAGTCGCTGCCCGCGATCAGCCCCGCCGCTGCCGTGAATAGAGAATACACCCGCCCAAAATGCATGGGGTTCGGTTTCTCTTCCTTTGTATGGATGTTGCCCGGGGGTTTCAACTCTCGCTGGGAAAATATCCAGAAATAATTGAAAATGCATACGATATGTATTATTTACATTTATTTACATTTTGAGTTTGTTATTTCTCTTTATTGAATGCAAATTTGTCTTTAGATAGGAGTATTTGGCGTAAGCACCCACAAGCGCAAAAATCCAGCAATGTCATTACTCGCAGTCAGTGCCGGAGGGGCACAAGGCCCAAAATTGTGAAAAAGATAATGTTATTGTAAGAAACCCGGAAACCCGGAAGTGCATTTTTGTTCTCCCCCAATCCTCTTCTGTTCACCGCAACGTCACTGCTATCAGCATCCTGAATCATCATTTTGTTGATAAAACAAACTACGAAAAGACCACCAATGAGGTATTCAGCTCCATGATTGAACCTATCCCTGATTGTATAAACTGCAGCCGTTCACGGATATCCGGAATGCTGCTATCACTACAGTCGCAGCGCAACCCCTTCTATGACGCTCTCTGAAGCGGAACGATCCGTCTTCTCGCCCCTGCTGCGGCGATCTGTGCCCTGTCGCCTGCCGGCCGTGTACCGCTGATGGATATCACCGGTCCTCTCCCTAATTAAGCCTTGGGCGGCTCCCCTTGCCTGGGGCGCAATCGCAGCACCTATCACCGTGATGATGGCGCGCTCGACCATTCTGCCACCCCATTGACTTTGCGGTGATCCACTAGGTTCGAGTACTGAACAAACGCGCCGCTCGGCCGCTGTCTGCGTCTGCCGGTTAGCTCTGGCGTAGCGTGTGCCGGTGTGTTTGGATGGAAAGGATGATTAATTATCCAGCAGATAAGCTCGACGCTCTCTGTCAAACACTCGGGAGAACCACATCAGTGGCCCTGACCGCCGAAGTTGTCCATTTCAGCAGGAGTCGCTGTGTCGAGAAGCGTATATCGCGGCTCTGTCAGTCTCCATTGTCTTTACGTCAGTTATAGGCCGCGCCACTGCGCTGGTCAAGGGGATGCGGTGCAGTATTTCTTCAGAAAGTGTGGAGTTGTTTTTGACAGTCTTTTGGCAAAGTTGAAGTGTAGCATTACGCTCCAGGAGGTAGCCCTCTCAACTGGAACATTTCGAGTTAACAGCCATGCTTCGGAGAATGCCGACGGGGGCGGTGCTGGTCAGATGATTCACCGCTGACGCTGCCCTTCTTGCCGGAGATGTGCTGCTCTTCCAGCCTCGCCGTAGATTTAGTCTCTCACGAAGCTTTGAACCCCTGCTAAGGAAATAGTTGCCATGCACCTGTGTATAGACATTTCCTTTGATTTTCTTCCCTCGATATTATCACGTGACAGCCTGGACTTTAAATCTCCTTTGTTCTACATTCCTCCGGTGTGCTGGAAACTGCAGCATTGTTCCTTACTGCTGCTTCTTTATCTACTTACATTGCTACTGCGCCCGGTTCTGGTCATCTCAACTGTGACGTCAGCTAAAGCGGTCAAATATGCGCGTGCCGCTGTGTGATGTTGTTTAAAGGATGACTGTAAGTTGGTCTCTTTTACGCTGTCATCTTCCGCATGGTTCTGTAGCACCTGTGCCACCCTTAGTCATTGGTGGACGCAGGGGGGGGGGCATTCCGGCCATGGCCCCCAAAGGGCTGGAGGGGAGCCAAACTATCTTTTGCCCCCCAAACGCCGGATAAATTAAAAAAGTGATTACACTAGGCCTGTAGAGCAAAAAATATTCCCCCCCCCAGGAGGAGAGGCAAACATGGGGTTGCCCCCAAAACTCGGGTCTGCGCCGCCCCTGCCCTTAGTTACCCTTAAGGTTACATGTCGAAACTGAAAAAGCTAACATTTCGCAAAAGGGGTCATATCGAAAAGGGGAACTTGCTTCTTTTGATTTGTAATAGTTGCTTACGGTAATGGCCGGTGAAATCAATATTATATTTCTGCGTCACTCTGTAATTTATTCCGATCAAAACTTTATATTGGGAGGCACAGATCAGAGGACAGTCAGGAATTGGAGGGGTCATTAAACTCACTGAAGAAGAACGGAAGTTCCAAGTGGATATCAAACAGTAGAACTGCATGTGACTAATGGGAGACTAAGAAAAGGCTCTGGCGCTATTTTGGAAGAGGTTCACTAGTAATGCTGATCAGTATGTACCAATGTTCAGAACCCACCGACACTGCAGTTGCTCCCGTAGGCTATTGAAAAACAGAAACTGAATCCCGCACTTCGCGTTCAAGAGGATTTGAATTATAACTTTTCCTCGCAAGTGAAGAAAGAGAAAACACACAAGGTCATGAAAAACAATGCGAGAGATAAAGAAAGTTATAGCAGAAAATGAAGTGTCTGCCACATGCTTGGAAAAGTGCTATATCTCGGCAGCAAAGCTTAAAAGGCGCTGGAACAAGCCTTTTTTCAAAGCCGTTGGTTCTGTCTTCTCCTGAGTTTCGAGCACATCAAATGCTATGAGACCAGTTTCAGAACATGGAAGTGAAGGATAAAGAGGCAACTTCCATATGCTGAAATGTGCAGGCGCTAAGCTGGCAGTTTTCGAGGAGAGAAGAGGAGGGCAGCATAAGTGGCGGGTAACAGTGTTGGTGTTCTTCGCTTACCAGAGGCATTCCGAACCACTTCCGCCCCGGCCGTCAGCCCTGGCCCTGGAGGGACAACTATACAGTCATATACAATCTTGAACGTTACCAAGGTACTAGGCAGCCAGCCAGCTGGGCCAAATTGGTCGTGATGCAACGCCTGATAGATCTTTTGTTCTCATGTGCTCGGTATTGTCTTGGTTTAACGCTGCAGTGATTCGCCTTGCCATGCGCGATCGTTCCAGCGCCAGCCTTTACACTCGTTTTCAATAGCGCCCGGCACGTTTGCTGCGCCAGCTTCTAATCAGATAGCAGCTAAGGACTTCAGACGATGGGCTCTGGCGGCGCGTGGCGTGAAAGGTCGCCGCCGGGTCACGTGCGGGTCACGTGGCTGACCCGGCGGCACTGGAGGCCTCTGATTGGTACCGATGAAAGTGATGGTAATGACAGCGCACAGAGAGCCGGCGGGTAAATCACCCGCTGAGTCCGCCTGATCTCAGGGGTGTTGGGCCTGGACGCGTGGACGGACGCCTGGACCGGTTTAAGCAGGGCCGAACGGGAAGAGTGGTGTAGCCAGGCAGAAGGGAAGCGTCCGGTAATGGCCGGTCCCAGCTGGATATGCTGCTGCCTTCGATTCTTCCAATGTCTCGAATGCCCCGAAACAAACAATTGTTGTATCCACCTGGTCTGTCCAACGTTAGGGTAAGTTTTCAGTGGAAATCGGGCCGACTCGCATCTCACCACCGAAGTCTGGCACCAGCCGGGAGCGCTAGTCCGACTCCGGGCAACGCTGCCAGATGGAAACAATTGTCACTTTTTTTCTATCTTTTTTAAAGCTGGATTTTCTGCTGAAAAGAAACATCGGGCGACAGACGCCTAACTGACGTGTAACATTGACAACTGGAATCTGGGAAGGTCTTGGGCTCAAGGGCTCGCAGAAATTTTGCCCCGAGTCGATGTTGGCATCAACTCAGATGATCAACAGAGATGATGTATGTATGTATCTGCATACTCGGAACACTCCAAAAGACAAAAGAAAAGTTAAAACATCTCACCGGTTGCTGCGAAAACACCGATAGCTTTAAATTCAGGCACCACCTATTAAAGATATCACAATTCCCTCGCATTATTTGCTGATCATTTTCGAAGAGGCTTTCTCCCGTGCCGTGTTTGAAACATAGCAATAGCAGAATGTTGAACATATTCACATTTAATCTAGAGAATAATTCCAAGAGCGTGCTTCAGGCAGAAATATCACCTGGAGTCGGTCCCGGGCTGGATAGCCGAGTCCACAGCATAGCTTGCACAACCTCTGCCTTGCTTCTTCGACAATTTTGAAATACGGGGTGCCAAAGTATTTTTTATTGTTAAGTATTTGGTGTCTGGAATCTTGCTCGAAATTACATTCTCTTGTTTCTTATTCTGTCCAGAAGCCGCACTGGTAATTGCAATGGTCTTGTAACTTTAACTACTACGCTCTATTGTGAAAGACGTGAACTGTACAGCTTGAAAACTACCAAACTTCCTGGTCACCAGAGAAGTGTTCCTGAATCCTTCACTATGTCGGAGTTGGACCCGTCAAATCAACTATCGATGTGTAGCATTGCGGGGAATATTGATGACTTCTTGAGACAGGTAGTTAGCGTTTACCTCGGATGTATGTATGTACCTCGGATGTTTCATATAAACAGCTCCGGAGGCGCAGGTGCGGCTGCCGATGGAGGCGCAGGTGCGGGTGCCGTTGGAGGTGCAGGTGCGGGTGCCGATGGAGGTGCAGGTGCGGGTGCCGATGGAGGCGCAGGTGCGGGTGCCGATGGAGGTGCGGTGCGGGTGCCGATGGAGAGGTGCGGGTGCCGATGGAGGTGCAGGTGCGGGTGCCGATGGAGGCGCAGGTGCGGGTGCCGATGGAGGTGCAGGTGCGGGTGCCGATGGAGGTGCAGGTGCGGGTGCCGATGAAGGTGCGGGTGCGGGTGCCGATGGAGGTGCAGGTGCGGCTGCCGATGGAGGTGCAGGTGCGGGTGCCGATGGAGGTGCAGGTGCGGGTGCCGATGGAGGTGCGGGTGCGGGTGCCGATGGAGGCGCCGGTGCAGCTGCCGATGGAGGCGCAGGTGCGGGTGCCGATGGAGGTGCAGGTGCGGGTGCCGATGGAGGTGCAGGTGCGGGTGCCGATGGAGGTGCAGGTGCGGGTGCCGATGAAGGTGCGGGTGCCGATGGAGATGCGGGTGCCGATGGAGGTGCAGGTGCGGGTGCCGATGGAGGCGCAGGTGCGGGTGCCGATGGAGGTGCAGGTGCGGGTGCCGGTGGAGGTGCAGGTGCGGGTGCCGATGGAGGTGCAGGTGCGGGTACCGATGGAGGCGCAGGTGCGGCTGCGATTTACCGAGGCTCGGCCCCAGTACAGGCGCCCCGCCGTGTGCTGACGGCACGGCGAGCGATGTGTGTGCTGGGCGCCGCGCCCTGGGGCGACGGGAGTACGCACCTGCGGCGATGACGGCACGAGCCCCACTGGCGCGGCACTGAGTCAACAGTGGCGCCAGCGGCCGCGCTGTCGACGGCGGAACCCAACTCTGCCGGTAGTGCTGTAAATGTTAGTGGATGTGTGGGTGTCGTGGAAGATGCGGCTGTAGTCATGTGATATTTTACTCGCCTCCACGGCCCAGTCGCCCACCTGCTTACCTCTGCGTCCGCTCCTGGGCTGAAGCCCACCTGGTGGGAATATCAGGGAAATCAAGCCGAAAATGAGCTGCTGTCAGCGCGCCGGCACGCCATCACTGTTGTGTGGGTCGAACTGACGTATGACCCGCTGATAGAAGCCGGAGGGTCGAACTGACGCATGACCCGCTGATCAGTAGCCAGCGGGTCAAACTGACGTATGACCCGCTGATAGAAGCCGGAGGGTCGAACTGACGCATGACCCGCTGATAGAAGCCGGAGGGTCGAACTGACGCATGACCTGCTGATAGCAGTCGGATGGTCGAACTGACGCATGACCCGCTTATCAGCCTCCTGATAACAAGACAAGAAAACGCACTGCCCGCTTGCCAGGAGGCGGGAAGCCGGCGGGAAGCGGCTGATTAGTATTCCGGTAGCCAGCGCCTCGCATGAAAACATGAAAATAACCGATTACTGGCAGTGGTCTCGCGTGATTGGACAGAGCTGAGAACTAGAGGGAGAGAGAGAGAGAGAGAGAGAGAGAGAGAGAGAGAGAGAGAGGGAGGGAGAGAGTTGATTACCAGCACGATAAAGAAGATAAAAGGGTAGGCATTGGAATTTGAAAGAGGATAAAAGCGAAGAAGGAAGAAATTCCACGACGAATGAGTTTGAGGGCTGATTACTGCGGACTACAAGCACTCATCAGGGCGCATTACGCAGCAGAATGTGTGGCGTTACGCGGCATTACGCTACAGTTCACTTTGCATACCTGAACTCTGATGGTGGACCGAGAGTGCGGGGTCTAACCGGTCAGTGTGAGCTCTGAGCTCTGATGAGTGGATGGGGTGCGGGGCTACCGCCCGGTCCCTGAGCAGGCAGCTAAGTAATCATATCTTGGATGCAACTGCAGACGGCTCATAAACGACGATAGCCACGTATGCTAGATCATTCATGCAACACAACACAAATCTCTTGAAAGTGCAATAAGTTTGTTGACGTACTAACTTCACTTAGCCTCCATGACAAGCTCAGTTTTTAAGCTGTTGCTAGTGATAAATGTTATGTCAGGTTTCATCCCTTTTATGGAACAAATCGGGGATCTGTTTTGACAGCAGTACTGTCTTGTGGTTTGTGGTTTACGATATTTGTATGAGTCTGCGGTTTCCCCGTCTCCGTGTAGCTGTGCATTCTCCTCTCTTGTCTGTGAGTGTTGGTGCATGCAGAGTCCGCCCTCTTGTCCAAGTGTGTAGCGTACCTACATGTGTACAACAGCCGGTAGTGTGCTGGCTGCTGCGGTTGCGTGTACATATACTGTATGTGCAATGTACATGTATACATCCATACATACATACATGCATGCATGCATACTGTATACATACATACATACATACATACGTCTGTCTGCACCGCTTCGTCTCTTGTATCTGGCTCTGTTTAGGGCTGTTTCTTGGCGTGACTGTCGAAATCTATTTGGATCTAGGTATGAGCTTGGATTCCCATATTTGTCGATTCAGTCGTAGTTTTATGTTGCTGGGTTTTGATTGACTATCACGGTGTGCAAACCGATTGGCCTGAATCAATAGGGAAAATTTGGGATCTCGGATCTGCCTCCAATCTGTGTCTGTCAGTGAGTGGCGCTTTGCCTGAGTTAAATACGCCTGTCACTGATTATGTAGTTTACCCTTGGAGTCTTCTGGCGGACATGCAGTGGCGCGGGGGAAGAGTTACCAACTTCCACACCGCTGACCCGGGTTCAAAGTCTCAGGTGGGTATTCTGCATAGATCTTCCCGATCCCATAAAACCCTCCCAACAGGATGAGAGTTGCCGTCGCCGATTGATCTCAGCAGTCAGTGTGCCGGAAAGCCCCGAGGTGGTTGTTGAGTGTTCTGACGCCGATTCTGTGT